>JAWNNM010001515.1:190000-207064 GCA_035044965.1 Lordiphosa andalusiaca | reverse complement strand
TGGCACAGACGAAGCTAGCTTAGCTTTCTCGTTTTTCTCTGTGTAAGGACTGCACCAGATTGTATGAGCGATATTCTAGTTATGAGCATAAGAATGTTCGTTGCTGCGGCGTACTATGGAAAATGGGTAAAAGCAATGAAGAATCTGTACAAAATGATGATGAGGAAGAAGAAAGGAAACATTTTCGAGCCTATAAAGTAAAGGTGGAAGGATTTAATTGAAAGTGTATTCAAAGTTTCTACTATTTACTTTCACTTCTGTTTGTTGGCCTTAGGGGCCCTTAAGGCACCCCTTGTTTTTTTGTTTTTTTTTTATATTGTATGTTGCCACCAGGCAAACACCCTTCATCATCATTATCATCATCATCATCATCATCATCATCATCATCTATGACTTTCCCTCCATCAAGTTGTCAGATGGGCGCAACCTTGAAGGTGTCAAAATAACATATTTTGCTGCCAGCAGCATAATCAGAGAGGAGTTGAGGCGAGGGCGGGGGCGTGGCCCACTTGTTAGGCAACAAAATGAAATTAAAATGGGAATAAATTATATATGGCAAAGCGATGGCACCGAAAATCGTTGAATATATTAAGATATTTCGTTTGGCTGTTAATTTCTTGTGGGGCAAAAGTTTTCTGGAGCATACTTTTGGGCGCTCGCTGGCTGCATAATTGCTCAATAGTGCGTTGCGGCGGCATTTTGTTTAAGCAATTAACTGGAAGGCAACCGGGCGGGCCTTGATTTATGTGTGTGCGAGTGTGTGCGAGAGAGTGTGTGTGTGCGAGTGTGTGTGTGTCATTTCACATTTGATTAACTGCAGTTGTAGTTGTTGTTGTTTTTGTTGCAGCTGCAACCAAAAGTATTTCGCTACAGTTTTAATTTTATGTTCTGGCTGCGCGTTGTTGCAGTTGCAGCCGCTTAATTTGCTTGCCAAGCCGCCCCCCCCGGACCCTTTACCACCTCCCGCATCTTACGTGCTGCTCATGCCAAGCAGCAGCTGTCAGTCTGTAAATGCTGTGGATGTGTGTGCGAGTGTGTGCGTGTGTGTGTGCATGTAAATTAATTAAAAATTGCTTAAACCGCCGCTGGTTTTCGCCTCTTCCCGGAAAATGCAACAAGAAATGACACATTCCAAGTTTTTAAAGTGTTTCACATATATATTTTGATGTACACTTCAGTTTATATTTCATTTTATAGCCCTCCCCCACCACCACCCCCCCTTTTACCTCTCTATCAAAGTTCAAACTGTCGACGTGGTGACTTTTTTTTTTTATTATTTAAATCGAAAGAAAAAAGTTTCACGTTCTACCTCAATGTATTTTATGGCTAGTTGTGATGCCAAGTGGCTGCGGAAAGGACGAAGGGGCAGGTAGCCAGTGAGAGTCGAAAAAGTTCTACTCAAGTCCAGAATAAGGCTGTTCTATGTAAATAAAAGATGGTTTATGACTGCTGTCAGTGCTAAAGTGAAGACTCGCTGATAAGTGCCAAAAAAAAAAGGAGTTTCGTTTTGGTAGGGCAACTGTTTCAGGGTCTAAGGGGTTAGTTTAGATACACTGGCAGAATGCCATAAATGTTGGGGTGGACAATTAGGCTGCCATATACCATATTTTCAGAATATGAAGCTTGCTGCCTTAGTAAAAATATCCACAAAATCAACTTAGAACAGTCCTTAAGTTGTAGCAATGGCAGATCTGCTAAATATAACAAGAAAGAAAGTCGGTCAAGCCCGACTATAACATACTCTGTACCAAGAAAATTTTTCTTTTGATCATAACTCGAAAACCGTTCATCCGATCTTCTTCATTCCTTTGGCGGATCGATAAGTTATCCTAATAACTAAATATGACCAGAAGGAACAAGCCATCTATCTTCAAAACTGTGGGAGATATGACGTTTTTTCTAAATTGCGGGGGCGGGAGGGGGCGTGGCCAAAATTGAAAATAAACTTGATCTGCCTGCAGACATTAGAAGCATATGTCCCATACATGTCAAACCTCTATCTCCTACCATCTCTGAGATCTGTGCGTTCATACGGACAGACAGACGGACAGACGGACATGACGGACATGACTCGGCTGTTGATGCTGATCAAGAATATATATACTTTATGGGGTCGGAGATGCTTTCTTCTGGATGTTACATACTTTTGCACAAACTTATAATACTCTATGTACCTACGGTACAGAGTATAACAAGAATTCTTAACTTAAAGCAGGAAAATGCCAAGTACCATTTCAATCTCAAAGTATATTGCTGAATCTGATAAACAAAAGTCTCACTTTACATAACTTCAACTTAAATTCAGAAATTAGGGCTTAGTTTTTATAAAATTTAAGTTAATTTTTCTATACAGACAAAAAGAGAAAGCTAAGCTAACTTCGTCTGTACCCAAGTTTTGATACCCTTGCAAGTGCTCGCTTAAATATTTTCCAAAAATACTCTTTTTCCCATTTTTCGACCTATCGTTTGTATGGCAGCTATATGATATAGTCATCCGATTTGGCCAAAAATTTGTAAAATTATGTGAAAGCAAGTGAAATAACTAAAAAACAAAATTGCAGGATGCTACCACAAAAAACAAAAAAGTTTTTCGAACTAAGACTGTTTTTCATAGCCAACTTTTGTATGGCAGCTATGCCATATAGTTGGCCGATTTTCATCAAACATGGTAGAATTATACAAAAACCATAGAAAACCTACGATTACAAAGTTTCGAAACGTTTCCATTGAAAAGAAAAATGTTTTTCATACTAAAACTAGTTTTCCGACCAATTGTTCCCATGGGAGCTATGGGAAATAGTCAACCGATCCGGTCGGCTCCAACATATTAGTAGTGTGCAGCAAAAAGAAGATTCTGTGCAAAATTTCAGCTCGAAAGCTTCAAAACTGAAAGAATAGTTCGCGTAGAAACAGAGACAGACAGCCGGATGGACAAAGCTCAATCGACTCAGCTCGTCACCCTGCTCAAGAATATATAGAGTTTATGGGGTCGGAAATGAATATTTCTATGCGTTGCAAACTTCTGGGCAAAATACTATAATACCCTTTGCAAGGTTATTATTAGCTAATTACGAAATATCCATTGGGTGATTTCTGGTATCCATTGTGCTAAAATCCAACGGAGCTAAAAATCAGGGATGCAAACCACTCGAAAATAAGGACTGGTTCGGTTCAGTGGTTCATACAGTTTCTGAACCGCCGGTTCGGTTCATTACATGGTTTTTGGAGTTAAATGAACCGCGGTTACGGTTCGGTTCAGTGGTTCACAAAGGCACATTATGAAATATTATGATTGTTGTAGTAATGTGACTTGTCGAACACTTTTGAAATTGAATTCTTTTAACCCATTTAAATATTTTTATAATCCTTAGAAGAATGTCCAATGCTTATAATGTCGGATTTCCAGGAGTCGTCTATAAGTTCCTAGATGAATACTTTCGAAAATTGAGAATGTTTGCTAGAAAAGAATAAGTACTATGCATCTTAATTATTATATTTATCATTTCCCTCAGAACTGAATCATAGCTGAATCAGCTCAGAAAGGAAAGGGCTGGTCCCGAATTCATAACATCATTTTTATGAACTTTAGCCATGGATTTTACTCTGACATGTCTTACTACGTCATGACCTTAGTTGATTTTAAGCATTATTTCAGTAAGAGAACTGAACCGAACCGAACCGTTGTTAATTGTGGTTTTCGGTTCGATTCAGCAATTCTGAAAGGAAGTCGGTTCGGTTTGCGGTTCGGTTCACCGGCTGCAATAAGCGGTTCGGTTCGGTTCAAAACCGGTTCGGTTCAGAACCGGTTTGCATCCCTGCTAAAAATCATCCAAAGCATATGAAAAATGATGATTGCTTGGAGGAATTTTAAAGCTCCGCTGGAAATAAAAAGGATATCAAAGATATATCCAGTCAAAATGCATATTTTTTGAATGTTTTTACTTCTGTGTAGATCAGTGCTGAATAAAAAAAACTAACTGTTTGGGCCACTAACACAATTGCATTAGCACACTGGCAAATAAAAATCTTGATAGAAGGCATAAACTTAACCTATTATTGCCGCCTCTCCTTCATTCTCGCTTCTTGTGGGAGAGAACACCAAAAAGAAACCGATCACACACGCAAATAATTTGGGCGAGCGAATCGAGGCTGACCGCCCTTTTTGGGGGTGTCTTCCCGCTTTTCGGGCTCCGTTTGGCGGCCAATTTCACCGCCAGCGACTTTCGCACAAGATTTTCCCGCGTCGGGTGAAAAGATTATCACCAAAAAACAAACCGGGCTTGGCGTTAGATAGCTGCCTTGCCGTCTGTTCTCTACAGACTCCCGTGACGAACTCCAGAGGGTCGTTCAAACTGAGAGGGACAGGCCGCAACTCTCCACTCCTAGCTCACAGCTGACGGGAGAGAAAGTCCCAAAAATATATGGCAAAACTTGGAATGTTTGGACAAAAACGAAAAATTCTCTCAGAAAAAAATGGATTTACGGTGCCGTAAGAGGCAAAATCTATTCGCTCTACCAAAACAAAAATTCCTCCCTCCCTTCACACTCACCAGCTTGAGTCACATCCACCAGCTTGGCACCAGCAACTATGTTTGATGTTTGTCAAGGAGATTGATTTTCTTCACTTTTAGCAGCAACTTCAATTTTCTTTTTACTTTGACTGACTTTTTCACCACACACTTGAAAAAAGTAACTTTGGGCGGATGTGGAAAAACAGGCGGATTATATTATGACCGCTTAGCTTTAGATTTCAAAGCGGAGTGCTGGCTTGCAGATTTGGCCCTCAGCAGGAAAACTATTAACAGGGCCTTCGCCATTTTCTTGAGAGATGAGAGAGGCTGTTAATAGATTTATCCTCTTATATGTAACCGCCTTACGTTGAAAGTGCAACGTTACATTACATCCCAATAAGAGGCGCTTTTCCACCAGCTCTCTAGCTAGATGCTACAAGTGCACCATCACTGAACTGAGGAAGGAGAAGTGTGTTAAAATGTTTTTTGGTTAAAATACATGTTCTAATGTTTCCTTTACCCTTGGTGTGGAAAAGGTTATATTGAGCCTCAAGCCATTGATTCTGTCACCAGAAACCCATGGCTCTTGGACAAACACAATATCTACTTCGCCCGGGGATAGACGAAGTAGAAATGCAGCGGTTGCTGCCTTAGAGTGGTGCAGGTTTATTTGCAGCACCCGTATCATTGTGAGAGAATCTCTACTCCGTCAAGGTGGCATCGGCATCCTCCGGTTGGAGAAGCTCCTGCTCGGTGTATAGGCGCCCGAAGGCTGGTCCATAGTCTGAACCACCTGAGATGTAACCAGACCGTTCCTCTTGTTGAGGGGTGCGCTCTATTTCCATCTCATCATCACTGCGGTCGTCCTCCTCCACATCAACGCTTGCAGCTAAGCTTTCGAGCTCTGATGTGTCGGTCTTGGACACGTTCATGAATACCTTCTGGAACCCATAGTTCAGGATTCCATCGCATTTGGTAAAATGCTCGGCCGTTTCGTCATCAAACTGGAAGGTGACCATAGTGGTTGCTTTGGTTGAGCGTTCAACTTTGATAACATTCCAGTTACTGGTGGGTGCCCCAGGATTCATGACTTTCATGAGTTGAAGTATCTTTTCTGGTTCCGCAGAGTGTACGGGTAACCAGGCCCTGGCCCTCGGACTAGAAGGTATGTCCTTGGCGCTCACAACTCTCAACTTCGCTCCAGGGTATACTTCACCCACCTTCGAAATGGCGGACTTTAGAGAACCATCGATCTCTCGTCTTCACACGCTACCAGCCGAATATTGCCCTGGAACCATCCCAAGCCAACAGCTGGGAGGGTTTTCTAGAATCACATCCAGGGCAACACGGCTAGTAGCTGCCGCAATCCATTTCCAGTGGTGCTTGGGTATTGTGCCGTGTGGGTTATTGTCGTCCAGAACGCCCGCAAGGGCGTTTTTTTTTTCATTTTTTTTCCATCTCGGCAAAAGAGACCCGAAACCCGGGCTCCATGAGTTTTCGGCCATTTTGGATGACAGCGGTTGCTGCTCATCCATGGACCGATCCCTCTTCGTAGTGGATGGCTTATTTGGTGGGTTCACCTTTGCCGGCTGGTCGCTTCCCGCCCTTGTACATAGAGTTGCCTGATTGTTTGCCTGGATGATGTTGCCTTTGAGATGAAGGCTGCGGAGCGGATTGCCGCGATGTTGATGAGGTTTGGTAGGTCGTCCGGTTTTCAATGATATCGATGCTAACCAGACGATTGTTAAGGAACGTTGGGATCTCCACAGAACTGCCCAAACAGTGCTCCCAAGCTTGGAGCGCTTTAGTCTGCAACTTGGTGACTAGGTGATGTACAATCCAGTGGTCACAAGTGCTGATGTTGATCTTGAGTCGTTTAAATTCGTTAGTACAAACGTTGGCCGCATTGAGCATGCGCTTGATGTCCAATGAATTCTCCTTGGTGATCTTAAGCAGATTGTACAATGCATTCATGTGATGGATAAACTGCAGTCGTGGATTGTTGTACCGCTTGACGATAAGTTGCCAAGCCGTTTTGTAGCTGATCTCAGTTAAGTCCATTTGATGTACATCTTGATCGAGACCAGTCGGTAGAGCTTGTTTGAAGAAATGGAATTTTTGAGCACTAGAAATAGCTAAATTCTCATGGATAAGTTGCACAAAAACATCATTAAAGGCTGGCCAATCTGTAAACTTGCAAGAAAACTTAGGTACATGCAACTTTGGTAGTTGTACGGAAGAACCTACTGGTGCAGGTATCGCTGTCGAATTATGACTTTGACCACAATCATGATTAATTTGTAGCAGGCGGGAAGACGGTATCATGTGCTTCTAACACCGCGCAGTAGACTGTGATGTAGTCTTCCCCAAACTTGTTTGCCAAGCCGCTTGCAAAATATGTATGCGAATGTGAACATTGGGTTGCGATAAATTGTTGATGGTTGCTGTTGAATTGTTTTGATAACTCTTCCAATTTATTTAACCGGCCTTGAAAATATTGTTTTATTTTTCGGCCTGGGCTATCTTTCTTGAAGTTGCTATGTATTTGTTTTAACCAATCCATCATATCAATTTGAAGCGAGTAAATCTTGCCTGCAATGGCAGCGCCATTCTCTCGATCCGATTCTGCGTTTGAGCCACCCTGCTTATTGTAATCGTCGTTTCCCATTTCGCTTGAGTGATTTTAAAATGTACTCAAACTTTTCACTAACACACTCACAACAAACACTTACCGTATAGCTCAAATGTTGTTGTTGTTGTTGTCCCACGACGGCCAGACAAGGTCGATACAAGGTGATGAGCGTTGTAGTCGGGTTTCGTCTTAAAATTTGTCAGCAAAGTTCCAGCGAAGACGTACGAAGTGGAATCAAAGAATAGGCTGCAACTGCACATGAGCCGCAATGTTCCAACGAAGACGTGCAAGTAGCGGGAATGCGATTGGCAGTAACGGTGAGTTAACCGTTGTTTCGTCTGTGTGTGTAGCGAGTAGACAGCAAATTTTGTGATTGCTGTCCGCTTTGCTTTGCAGTTCTGGTTTTTGACTCCACAAAAGACTCCACAAAGTTACAAACTTGACAAGAAGGTCCAATAGGCTATTGGATTGAGTTTCGAAAATATTGAAGAAGTCTTGATTGAATTGCTCGAACGTTGAATTGACCGTGATGACCAAAATCAAGAACGCAAATGTAGAACTTATGAAGGAATATGAATCTCTAGGATATATGTCCCTTGCAAAGAATGTAGACGCCAACAAACCTCACTTCCACATCCTACATCACTGAGTTGTAGGGCCAGAGTCTCTTACAACACAGCTGCGCGTCGTATTTGACGCCTCGGTAAAATCCAGCTCAGACCAATCATTGAACAAACTATTGGCTGTTGGACCAACAACTCAACGAGACCTAATAACTAAATTTTTGGTATTCCGTCTAATCAGATAAGCACTTACTGGAGACATATCGAAGATATATCGACAATTTGTCATGTACAAGGAAGACAGACGGTTCAAACTAATATTATGGAGATCTGAGGCAGGGTGTGAGATGCAGACATATGAATTAAACACAGTTACTCACGGGATGTCTGCAGCACCATTTCTCGCCATAAGAGCATTGAAATCGAAGAACTGCAGCAGAAAAAAGATGACATCGTCAAATTGTTGGCCAAGGCTGGCTTGCATTTAACGAAATTCAGCAGCAACTCTTCTGAAATCATTTCAGCGTCCGAAGACGAAGTATTCATCAAGCTGGAGGACCAAGATGTCACAAAATCGCTTGGGATGGCATGGCAGCCTTTCGATGTCTTTGGTTTTCAATTCAGGATCCAATGTGCTGAACATTATACTCGTCGATCAATTTTCTCTGTTATTGCAAGAATGTTTGATCTCTTGGGATTTATCAGCCCAGTGATTATTCGCTGTAAAATCTTATTGCAGGATCTTACATTAAAGTGGCTCGAGTGGGATGCACCAATTTGCTCCGAACTACTCATTCGTTGGAAAAAGCTACTCCAGGATCTACAGGACCTTTTGCATCTGCAGATCCCACGATTTGTCCACACATCTCATACAACCAAATCGGAAATACATGGGGTTTCTGACGCTTCCGAAAGAGTGTATGGTTGTTGTATGTATGTTAGAACGGAAACCGAAGAGGAAGTTAAAGTGAATTTGCTTGGCGCCAAGTTCAAAGTAGCACCTACTAAGGTGCACTCAATACCTAAACTAAAATTTTGCGCGGCAGTACTGCTTGACCGAACATGGCAGAAATTCGCCACCAAATTTAAACACATACGTCAGGCACATATATTTTTGGACGGATTCAAAAATTGTACTCCAATGGATGTAAATGCACGCATCCAAGCTGAATTGCTTTGTGGCCAACAGGATCTCCAAGCTGCAACAATCCAAGGACGACATTACTTGGAAACATGTTCCTTCAAAAAGGAATCCAGCCGATATTATATCCAGGGGATGTCGCGCAATGGATCTACTTTTCAGGGTTCGTAAAATGCTCAAATGATATTATCTGTCATGATAATTACAAAACAATGATACAAATTTTTATTTTCACAAGTGTTAATAACATTTTTTTTCATAAGGCACACTGAGCTGACAAACGGGGGTGGAGTACCTGTGCCTCAGGGCCATAAAACTTGCGATCGGCTGCGTTCTGGCTAATCAATGAGCTGTCAGGAGCTGCATTTTGCTGCGGTTTATGCTAATATCCGTTTGTATGCACAGTTTGCGACTTTCAATGGACTGCGAACCAAAATGGGTAAGAGCTTAGCCCTTTAAAAAAAGGATAAATGCATTTGCCACAGGTACTTGTGCGTGTTTTTCATTGGATTAATGTATGTGTATTCCATTGCCCTGGCGAATTTTCTATTTCTATTATTTCCAGCAAACTTTATCAAAATCTGATATACTCAGATTGTATTTAATAATTTTCTAAAGTAGTTTGTATATGTTTTATTCGTAGTTAATACAGTTTAATACATTTTAATTTAGCTTAGGTTAGTTTAGGTTTGGTTGCGATCAGGGACCGTAATCATTATGAGTTCAATTATAAAACTCAAACTTTAATGATTATTTTTTATTTTCATTTTAAAACTCAAAAAATAATAATTTAATTTGATTTTTAAAATAAAACTCAGAAATAATTATTATAAATATTACTTAAATGTCGATTACTACAAGTGTTTAAGAAATTGTGGCAAGATTGATGCATATCCCTAGTAAGTGAATTAAGTCGAACCAGTAAAACCCAATGCCAAATTTGAAAATACAAAAAAAATTCCGGATTTTTTAAAATTAATGATTAATTTAGATTTTTATTCATTTCACTCAAAAAATAATAATTATTGGTTGACCAATAAAATGAAAATCAAGAAATAAAAATCATTGTGGAAATGAATAGAATAGCGAATTACAACCGTATTCTATTATGATACGTTTTTTCATGCGGGTACTCCAAGTTGATGATTTTTGAGAATGAAAAATCTACAAATAATCATTATTTACGGTTCATGGTTGCGATGGCTGAGGGCGACAAATCGCCCTCCCACTTAGGCCTCTTTGGGCACATTGCGATGCCATATTTGTTCCCTGTTAACCCATTTTGTTAATGAGGAGGGTCCTCGTTACTGAACCATTGTGTGGACAGAATGCATTTTAGTAGAGCTGGGATCTCTAGCTCGGATGTCTCCGATAGGTTAAGTAGGAGAGGTTGACCTAGTGTACTAAGTCTCCTTCTACTCAGGGAAGGGCAGTGGCAGAGGAGGTGTTTCCTCCTCTTCTTCGTACCTACAGCTTATGCAGAAATCATGGTGAGTGACTCCTAGGCGTGCAGCGTGTCTGCCGATAAGACAGTGACCCGTTAGGGTCCCCACCAGAAGCGATATCTGTTCCGTTCTGTGGCGTAAAATCGTGGTGGTACGCTTTAGGTTTAGTGTTGGCCACGTAAGCCTCGTTACCGCACAGGAGGAAAGGTTTTTCCACCCATCCGCAGCGAGACGACGTGTTTCAGCTTTTGTCTGCAGCTTAAAAGTGAAAGGAGCTCGATGGTGGTGCCTATTCTGGCCGGTTTGTCCGCAGACTCATTTCCTTCTATGTTGCGGTGTCCATGCACCCATATAAGGTGTATACTGAATTCTCGTGCGATCTCATTTAGAGATGAACGGCATTTGGTAAGCGTTTTGGTTTCATTTAGCTTAACAACTAAAATATTTTCTAGCCTTGTAGCCTTCTAGCCTTGTAAATACATATAGTAGTGCACTAAATGCTCGCTCCACAAACACTTGAGTTGCTGGCACAACCGGCATTGGGTCTCTATATTTAAGCGAGTTACAGTACAGAGTTATATTTTCCTCTATGTCCAGTCTATCGCCGTACTGCAAATTGTTAATTTTGCTTTCCACTAAGTTCATATCAAGTAGCGCACATAGCATTGAATCATTTTTTAGAAGACTATATCTGCTTCTGGCCGAAGTGCTTGGGGCTTCTTCACTCAATGCCTCAATGCCTTCAATGTGTTTTATGTAGTCGTATATGGAAAGCAATTTTTCTGAAAAATGATGACTGCTCTGTAATTATAAACAATGAAATTATAAACGCTTTAACACATACCGTAGCAATTTGTTTTTTTCCTCGCTTAGTATGGATGAGCCTTTAAAGGTGAATCGAGGGTCCAGATACATAGCAGCAAGAAAAGCATCACTTTCCATAAGACTGGACTTTCTTGAATCCAGAGACGAATGCAATATCTTAGCCAGTGGATACTCTTGACCAAAGTTGAAAAGCTGGGCTTCGCAAAGCAGCCATTTGCGGTAAAAATCACCCATCACCATATCTTCTGTTTGAACCATTGTTGTGCAGTCTGCGATAGGCTAAAAAGAGAAACAAATCTCTTCAACGAAGGACCAGTTGATAGAAGATGGAATAAGATGTTCTGCCTTACTCTTTAATGATTTTAGAGACTCCATCATTTTGAATGAAGAGCCCCATCGATAGTTGTTGTCAAGCACGGGCAATGTCTCATTCTGTCTGCGCAGTTCCAATCTTCCAATTCCGCACCAATCCTAATCACATCCCAAGATACCAGTTGAAGTGTATGTGCAGCGCAATGAACAACACTCAACGAAGATCTAATGTGTTCGTCAATTTCCTCAAAGTTGTCGGTTTCTTCATCACGCAGCATTCCAACATCTTCATATTCTTGTAGAAGTTTGGATGTTTTTGCAACATTGGTGCAATTGTCCGTTGTCATTGAGTTAATTTGTTCAATATTAATATTGAACTTACTCAAGCACTTTCAAGCTGTGAAGACGTGTATACATCGAACTCCGTTTGGATGACCTTTTGTGAGACACCTGCAGCTCAAACAATAACACAGCTGTTGCCGGAGTGCTGGCCTGGGGCTCTCAAAGAGGAGAAGCTGTTCAGTTGCAAAAAAACTGCGACACGCCACCTTATTTGCGCATTTTTCCTGTTTGGCCGGGTGAGCTGGAGTCGCTTAAAACTCATATTTTTTTCGGCGAAAACGTGGAAATCCGCGAAAACTGAAACACTGCGTGGAGACAGACGGCCCGGGGAAAACTAGAGGTGAGAGAGGGCTCCACCAGCCGTGCTTTAAGCTGATCAACGCAAGCTTTTTTTGCAAGGAGCGTAAATTCCATTCTTTTAGACGTGTAGATACGTAGATGTAGTAAACTACAAGCCAATATTTAGCTACATCTGTAAATGAATCTACATCGAAAACACCAGCAGGAAGGAGTGTACCTTCAGCGAATGGGACTAAACGCCTTCTCATCGACACTTCCCCAGACCAGGACTTGGATGGAGGTATCATCAGTATCAGTGTCGGGAATATAAAGCTAGCAGAACTCATGTCAGTTATGTCCTCTCTATTGGATGCGAAACTAAAAAATTTGGCATCCAAAACAGAAATAATTAAGATGAGAAGGATGATTCTCGAAGGCTGCTGCAGATTGATGATTTCAGTAAAGAAGCGTAGCTTAATATTTAGAAGATTAGACGCGCAGAACTATCCCCACGAGGCTGTAAAAACCCTTATGCACTCAAAGCTGAAGATCACAGAGCCTTATCGAATTGAGTCTACAAGGAAACTAGGCGTAACCAACGGAAAAGTGTCTGTGATGGTTGAATTTGGCTCGACATCAACAGTATTCGCGGTCCTCAAGCAAACCAGAATACTAATAGGTACTTCGAAATTCATCGACAAGGACCTGAACAACAAAAGGCAAACACAAAAAATACAAATACAAAGGATGATGCTAGATATGCGAAGGGAAATTCTGGGCCGCAACAACGAAAAAAGGGTGCTAGTGAGAGATAACACGCTGCTTATTGAGAACATACGGTTTTACTGGAACTTGCAAGGTCAACTCATGGCCGGAAATCAGAGTGCAGAGGAAGCCTTCAAAACATTATATGGTGTAAACTTCAACAAAAGTACGAACTACGAGGAGTTAGCAAAAATCTTAATAAAACACAAAAAAACTAATCAAATCCATCAGCCATAGCCTACCCACCCATAGATTTAAGATTTTATCATACAATACCGCCGGATTACGTGGCAAACTCCTATTTAAGTCAACCTTTGATTACTTAAACAAGTTCGAAATTATACTGCTCTTTAAAACCTTCATCGAAACCAGCTTTGAAGAATATGAAAACTACTTCCTGGACTTTAAACTGCACTGGATCCCTGCGTGCCGTTCGGCCAACAAAGGTCGCTCCAGTGGTGGCCATCTTTACGGAGTGAAAAAAGAAAGAGCTAGATCCTTCGGCATAAATTTCACTAAAATTGGAAACTCAACCGTTTTAAATTGCCAAATTACCAATGCTAGCTTACTACAAACTACCTGTATACCTAAATTGCAATAATTGGAAAAATGATTTTCAAAACCTGTACGACCTTTGCTTGGAAATTGGCCAAGAAAATATTTTAATTGCTGGAGATTGCAATGCTCGAGTTGGTGCCGTACAAGGGTTTACGGAAGACGCAGACTCAGCCGCAGGATTTGCTGGCTCATCTCGAATGTCTAGAGACAAAACGGTGAACAGCCAAGGCCAGAAACTGATTGAAATGTGTGAAGTAATCAACTTACTGCTGCTAACTGTTAGGTCTAAAAGCGATCCAGAAGGCGAATTCACCTGTATCAGAAGACAACTATGCCTATGTTATCGACTATTGCATTGTACGGGGCCAGTGGCATGCCATTGTAAAGGATGTAATTGTAAAAGCCGAAAATTGAAATAGAGGTGAATGAGGGACTTACTTTGCAGCCTGCTGAAAGCAACCTACTCTCTAAATTAAAATGGCGTGGCAGTTGTGGTCGTACCTATGTATCTAACCTAAACGGACAGCTTGCAAACTACCAATTAACAAATGGAGAACTAGGCGTTGAGTGCATTAGCGAATGCATTCGCAGAGCTGCAGCCTTTACGCAGAAACCACAAAACATCTCTTTCTTGCAGACCTGGTTTGACACTGAGTGCAAACTGAGTCAATCTACTGAAAATCGCAAGGACTGAAAACACCCCCCGATCTAAGGCAGAATACTACTCTGCCAACTGCGCTTATAAATCTATGTTCAACTTTAAACAGAAGCTTTACTACCAACATATGGAACTGGAAATCGCCCGGGTCAACAACAGCATGGATTTTTGGACCTTGGTCAGGAAGCTAAATGGTTCTCTTGCGCAAAAATCTATCCAGGCAAAATCCATCCGAACTTGCAAAGCACTTCAAATCTATGCTTTTTGTAGAAGAGCCCAACAACCAATTTTCTTATGCTCTCCGTATTTGCGGGATGACATGCTGAATGCAGAAATTTCCATCTCGGAGGTGTACCTAGCCATCAAGTCTGCAAAGCCCAACAAAGCCCCAGGGGACGACAGTATCCCAGTAGAATTCTTCAAGAATGCCCCCCCATTGTGCATTGAGTTGTTAACAAACGCATACAATAATGACTTGTCGTCTTGTAGTATCCTCAGCTGTTTCAAGAAAAGCATAATTTTTCCAATTCACAAAAAAGGAGATCTAGGATTAGCTGAGAACTATAGAGGAATATCGTGCCTAAATGCATCCATGAAGCTGTTCACCTCTATCTTTCTAACACGTCTAACAAATTGGGTAATTAAAAATAGTGCCCTCCGCGAATTCCAATTTGGTTTCCGCCGTGGATACTCGACCCTCGATAGCGTGTTCGTGCTCTCAGGAATTGCCCAATCCTACCTGGACAAGAAACGGAAGCTCTATATATTAATCGATTTTATGGCAGATTTCGATACGATAAACCGTCATAATTTATTTCTGAAACTAAGCCTTCTGGGAGTATCTACCAAATTCATTAACACCTTGATCAACCTATACGAAGAAAATACCTTTTCTGTTTGGGACGGAAGTGGGCTCTCGGACTGGTTCCCTAACAACACCGGAGTGAAGCAAGGATGCCTCCTCAGTCCACTTCTGATTTCCCTTTACATCGACGATACATCATCGTTCCAGCCCAGCGGGGTGGATGTAAATGGTCATAATGTAAAAACTTTGATGTACGCTGACGATATGGCGCTTCTGGCGGAGACCCCGGAAATGCTCCAAAGCATGATAAATAAGCTATACGACTACTGCCAGCTGTGGAGTCTACAAATAAATGTGGAGAAGACAAAGGTAATGGTGGTTAAAGACGGCCGTGGACGAACGCCTAGAGTCGATAAGTGGTTCCTAAATAACGCTGAGCTTGAGACAGTCACCAGGTTTAAATACCTAGGCGTCACCCTATCAGGGAACATGAATTTTAAGCCTCACCTCCAGGAGAAACTGCTGGACTCAAAGAAAGCGATAAACAGCACGTGGAAAAACTTTTTTGGAAAATCGCTCATCCTGCCAAGCACCAAATTTCGCCTGTTTGAAGCTGCTGTTAGGTCTGTAATGTGCTATGCATCGCAATTATGGGGTTGTAGCCAGTATGAAGAAGTTGAGCGACTTCAAAGGATGTTTATTAAACGTATTTTCAAACTTCCAAGTACAACTCCTAATTACGCCATACACCTTGAAACCGGCCTACCTTCGCTCCACATACACTGCCTCCAAACTCACTTCAAATACATCCGAAAAGTCTTGGATATGCCCAGCGAAAGATTACCCCGTATTGTAGCAGGCATGATGTTAGCTAACAAAACTCAGGTGTTCGAGAAATGGCAAGCCGCAGCATTTGCTTGTAACATTGATATCGACCTTGATCGTCCAAAGTCCTGGGAAGCTTCTCATAAGCAGATATTGGAAAACATCCAGTTCCGGGAGAGGGAAAACTTTATCCACCTAGCGTCCTTAAGTGAGTCCAGACTCATCCACAAACAACTGAACCTCTGCCTTGGAACTCTGAACTATTTTCAAGATCGTTTAGGAATTCAAACTATGATACTATGACTATGACTATGAAACTATGGTGCAGATATTAGCTTAAACTAAAATATGGTACAATATGCATAGCACTCAGTGTAAGCTGAGCTTCCACTCAACATCCATGCTAATTAAGCTCAAGGTCAGCGTCGTCTGAAGGTCGAGCTAATTCAGCTGCACCGCTTGTAAAAAGCTTGGTTCCCTCGTGGTCGCCCTAAGAAAAGTTCTAAGCAGTACTTCACTTGCTATTTACTTACGTATCTGTGTTGGGACAAAAGTTTAAATTGTGATCCACCACGTTGTCGAACCTTATGCAATAAGCCCCTCGTGGCATTATCTATTTCGATCAACAAGATCGTTAAGTTAACCATCTCGGTAATTGGATAATTAATAAGTGCAGTCAACAAACGAAGTTTTCTGCTAAGGCCAGAGGTACGTTTGTACATTTGTGTGAAAATTGATCTTAGCCCCAAATTTTCCCCTGATCTTACTGCGGGGTCCCAAATAGAGCAAGGCCATCCACAATTCCCCAAGCTACTGGCAGCAGAATTCGCCCTTGATTAGGCTGTTATTGGCATCTGCGACCGCCTTGTCGTCAACCTTGGCAGACGTATTGAAGGCCATACCTTTCCTGCAAGAAGTTTTTCGTCACCTTCAGCATCTTTGGTGGACTGTCTGCAACTTAGTTGGCCCACATCGCTGCTGCGACAGCGCTGACACCCCTACTGGCGACACTACTCAGCCACCCGGCCCCGGATTGCGGCTCTAAACGCCCTCATTGGGCCTGCCAAGAGCTCCAGCGGCTCTTGTTAACCAAGTGCCTTTTCTCCCTCCTATGTAAATATATAATGGATAAGTAGATCACAAGCATAAAATTCTATGTACAAGTAGTATGCTCTTTATCAACGCTTGCTAATTATTGCTTTTGCCTTCGACTAGGGTATCATGATTGGGAGATAAACGAAGGCGACATCAGTTACATACATACATATGCTTTTCATCACTCCCACATAAACTACATTTAGCCAAGCTGCTATCACCTACATCATCAGGCCTGCTGACATCGGGGGACACATGCGTAAGAACGGCAAAGCCGTAAACGAATTTTAGGTCTACTCTTAATTTAG